>ML339249.1:0-29672 GCA_005239505.1 Nicotiana paniculata | reverse complement strand
CATCCCTCGTTGGTTGGTCTTTCTGGAGCCTTTGCTTTGTTGTAGTTTTCTCCTCTAGAGATGCCTTTCTTCCTCATGAGAAAGTTTATGAATTCTTTGGTGATCATGGACATCTCATCATCTTCCAGATCTGCTCCCTCAGTGATTCTTAGGGATAGACTCCTCTCCTTCTTTGGACCATCTATCTTCATTGTCTGCCTTCTCAGTTCATAGGCAGTGAGGTTTCCAATTAGCTCATCTAATCTGAGGGTTGCCATATTTTTAGATTCCTGGATGGCAGTGATTTTGCTTTCCCAAGAAATAGTCAAGACCCTTGTTAGGATCTTTTTAACATTGTCCTTTTCAAGAATGATTCTTCCAAGAGACTTCAGTTCATTAGTCAAGGTTGTGAACCTTGTGTACATCTCTTGAATAGTCTCTCCTTCTTTCATAGTGAAGTTTTCATACTGAGAGTATAGTAGAGTACCTCTTGACCTTTTTACCTGAGGTGTTCCTTCATGGGCTACTTGCAAGGTGTCCCAAATCTTTTTGGCAGTGGTGCAGCTTTGGATTCTGATGTACTCGTCTGGACCTAGTCCACACGCTAGCCACTTTTTGGCCTTTGCATTCTTCTCCCATTTCTTTAGATCCTCGGTAGTGCAATCAGCTCTTGTCTTTGGTATATCTATACCTTCAGCAGTCTTCATCATGGTAGCTAGAGGACCATCAGTGACTATGTTCCAGAGTTCATAGTCCTCTCTAATTAGGTGATCCTTCATCCTATGTTTCCAAGATGAGTAGTACTGGCCATTGAAGAGTGGTGGCCTTGCAGTTGATTGACCTTCCCAATTTCCAGGTGGTGCACTCATCTTGATCTTCTCCAAGGTGTTAGCCTTTCAAGGATAACCTGCTCTGATACCAATTGATGTTTTAGACTTCAATACCACACAAGAAGATAGGTTACTTTGTGTGGTACCCAATTTTCGAGTGTTGTCTCAGTAGAAGAACCTGGTTCTTCTTGGTGTTCCAACTACTACTGTTGCGGAATAATAAAAAGCAGTAAAGTAAAAACACATAGATTTTTACGTGGAAAACACCTGGCTCAAAAGGTGAAAAAACCACGACCTACTCCTCAGTAGGATTTGCTCAACTCTTCACTAAAAACTCTGAGCCAAACGGACTTACAAAATAAACTCTTTTGTAATCCTAAGGATTAACTCTAATCCCTTTGTAGTAACTAGTCCCTAGCTAATTTCTACACACCTCAAGTTACCTTCTAACTTTATCAATACGTACCTATTACAATTGCTTCTATGAAAGTTGAAAGATACAACATTAAAAACTCTTACTACAATCAACTAGACTCAATAATCAATCAAATGGAACTGGCCCTTCTAGTTGAAATGTAGCCTTTGCATCGCACAATGATTTTGCTAGCAAAAGTAACTCTGGGAATTTTGCTTTCAGACTTTGATTCACTTCAGCTTTGTGCGTGTTGAATTCCAGCAAAAATACATCAAGTATTTATAGAGTCAGTCGTTGAGCTTGTCTTCCAATTCTAGTTCAACTCTACCTGGGTGAACCAATTCGAACCAAACTCAACTTCCTTTCTTTTGTTACTTTCCTTGCTGAATTCGACTTCAATTAATCAGATCAGTTTGCAACCTTTTCGCATTAGGAGACAATCTCTTGGTTCATTGATATTTCATATTCAAAACATCTCCTAAGCATATACGGTTCATGTGTCAGCTAGTTAGTCCAAGATGTGTGCTCTGATGGACGTGGTTCAACTGGTCAGCCTTTTGTCAATCTTCAAAACTATGCAGTGACATGGGTCAACAAATGCGAAGTCCGGAGTTTCATACTCTCAGGACAAGATTTACAGTCATTACTTACCTTAAACCGGTCAATATCCTAATCTGCGACGCCTTTTCCTCTTGACTCGGCCTCCAATTGCTCTGAATCTAACCAAAACCAGATTAGTATCATCAATATATGCTAAAGGAACAAAGCCCACTCGAAAATAATCGAATTACATCAAAAATCCCGAAATTGTCCAAACCCGAACCCTGGGGCCACGTCTCGGAATTCGATAAAAATCATAAAACAAGAATCTTTATTCACTCACGAGTCTACCCATATCAAATTCATCGAAATCCGACCTCAAATGCCCATTCAAATTCCCAAAAGAATTTCCCAAACTTTCTTCCACTTTTCACCCAATTTTCACCTAAAATCACAAATTAAATGATGAAATTAAAGGCATAATCATGGGATTAACCAAAACAAGGCAAGAATAATTTACCCCAAACACCCACGCAAGAATCTCTTCAAAAATTGCCTTCTACCGAGCTCCCAATTAAATTTTGTGATATGAACTCAAAATCCTCGTTTTTGAACTTTAAATTCTGCCCAGGTATTCCTTCTTCGCGTTCGCGGGCCACCCATCGTGTTCGCTATGAACAAGAACTCTCAAAAATCATTTCCAAACTCTTCTCAAATAACCTGGAGTATAATGGCTATAACTTTTAGTACAAAACTCCAAATGAAAAATGGTTTAATTTTTTGAAAACTAGACACCAAGATCTAAAACTTTTATATTTTGGTAATTTCCAATTCCTTATAGATTTTGATATATAAGCTTCCAAAGTAAGCCCTATGTAACACAAATTTCTTCTTCATCTTCCCGGACAGTCTGTAGTTTAACCAGATATAAATATTTGTAAACAAACCCAAATGCTAAATGGTTCACTATTATGAAATACAAAGGGCTACAACTTTTGTTTTTGGATCATCTTCAAATTCCTTATAGATTGTGAGATATGAGCCTCCAAAGTCAGACATGCGTAATATATATTTTTCTTCTTCGTGAACGCGAAGAACTAAGTCCCTGAAGCCAAATTCTTCTTCGCGAACGTGAGAGGATCCTCGCGAACGCGAAGAACAACACCAGACGCCAGCATCAGCTATTGTAAAACAACCCGAAATGATCTGAAACCACCCCGAAACACACCCGAGGCCCCCGGGGCCCCGTCCAATCACACAAACCAGTCCCATAACATAACACGGACCTGCTCGAAGTCTCAAATCACCTCAAACCACATCGAAATCATGAATCACACACCAATTCAAGCCTAATGAACTTTAGAACTTCAAACTTCTATATTTGATGTTGAAACCTATCAAATCACGTGCGATTGACCTCAAATTTTACACACAAGTCACAAATAACACTACGGACCTATTCCAACTTCGGAATTCCATTCTGACCCCGATAGCTAATTTTCCACTGCCGACCGGAAAGCGCCAAAAACTCAATTTCGCCAATTCAAGCCTAATTCTATTTCGGACCTCCGAAAAACATTCTGAACACACTCTTAAGTCTCAAATCACCTAATGAAGCTATCTGAGCCATAAAAACCACATTTCGAGGTCATTTACCTATAAGTCAACTTCCGGTTAACTTTTCTAACTATAAAGCCAACTTAAGAGACTAAGTGTCTCATTTCACTCCACAATTACTCCGAACCCGAGCCAACCGTCCCAATACAACATAAAAGAGCTGAACAACACATAATAAAGTAGAAATAGAAGAAACGGAGCTAAACTCTCGGAACGACCAATCGGTTCGTTACAATATAACACTGGAATTATGAACAAAAAACACAACTAAAACAGATTAATAGTATTAATCCACAGTTTATGCATATATGTATCAATCCATATAATTATAGATTTAATAGTACTCTGAAAAACAGTCACATTTTTATTAAAACCAACACTGTTATTCATCAAAAACGTAATTAAACGGATTGCCCTTAAATATAACACCATTATTTATTCATATGTATATTAATTCATAATTTCAAAATTAAAATACTAATAAATACAATCATGTTTTTGACATAGGTTAATCATACCAAACATGTATCATTAAACAACACGTTTTAATATTACTGCTTACTTCCGTTGGTTTGTATGCTTGCAGTATTACATTATCTAATTAGATGTAAGATGGCGTCTGTTACCAATTGTTAGAACATGTGTAGCGGAAGCAAGCATACAAACCAGGCATCAAATACATGCAAACTAGACACTGCTATAATTACTAGATTAGAAGTACTAACATCTTGAATGCGTTGCACAAATCCTCCACACAGCAAGAATCTAGGGCTGCAGTCTTCTGCTATATGCCTAGTAAAACCTTGGACGGGTTTGCTTTAAGTGGGAAAGAACAATACAACTCTAAACATGTGAGTTATTGGTGAATATTATCTTCCTTAAGTAGACATGTTTTTAGCCATAATTAGGGCTCCAAAAACGTGTAGAATTCTGCTTTCACAAGTAGAATTCTACTCTAGCTCTACCAGATGACTTTCTCCCAAGTCACTTTTTACCCAAGTCAAGTCCAGGTTTTACTAGGTATAGCAGGGACCACATATTATACTATAATCTTGTGCTACAATCATCAAGATATTTTGTCCAATAATATCTTTGGTTGTGAACATAGTTTATTAATTATGAGAACCGACAATTTAATCTACTTGCATGAGCCAAGACTCCATACACTAAATTTGTCTACTACATAACTAAAAAGACACACATGTAACAAATAATCTATTTAAAAAAGTATTCTATTGAATTGAATAAATTAAATAAATAATTGTTTCATAAAAAATAAAACAAGATACTATGTATAAAAAGCATGGTTAATAGTATATTCCAGCGGTAAGAACAATGACAATTGTGAGGTAATCAGATAAGAAGGCACAAAGATAAGGAAGAGCTACAATTCTGGAAATAGTAGTAACTAACTCATAATCTTGGTTCAAATTAGAGGTGTTGAAAGCCAAAGACCAGAGTTTTGGCACAAGAAAGAGGAGAGAGAAACACCTTTCTTTTTAGGAAGAAAATATTGTTTGGGGGGTTGTGGATGGGGGAAAGGAGTAGACTTTCTTTGTAAGATGTGAAAAAACACAATGCTAAGATTTCTCTCTCTATTCCATTTCACAACCATTCATTCTTGTTCTTCTTTGAGGTAAAAATCCCTTCTCTTTAATTTGCATGTTTCTCTTTTCTTTACAACAAGTTTCCATAACTACATTAATGTGAGAAGTAGCTTGATTTAATATGTTATTTTCATGCAAAACAATAATATAGTACTGATTCTAGTTCACAAGGATAACAATTTTCTTTCATTGACATGGCAATATCTTAGGGACATTGAATTGTTGAGAAGAGCAGTTAACAGGAGATATTGAGTTTCCGGCAGGTGCATGTGCATGTGCATATATTATTGACATTATTGAATCTTGGCCGGAAGTTCAACGTTGGTGCAAAAAAAAGAATTAAAGAAAATGGATTCATCTCCTGATACTGCTTCCTCCAATAATAATAATGATTCTAGTTCTAGCAACAGTAGCCCTCCTTCTTCAGATGGACCTCCACCACCTTCACCTTCTTCGGATTCATCTTCATCTTCATCATCACCAAAAAATGATTCTACTCCTTCATCTCCACCACCAAAAGATGAATCTCCTCTGTCGTCGTCACCACCACCATCTCCTCCTCCTTCCCCTGATGCACCACCCCCCAACAACGATTCTCCTCCCCCAGCATCATCGGCACCCACAGATGATCAATCTTCTCCATCGCCACCAAAAGATGATAATAACCAATCCCCTCTTCCTTCACAATCACCACCTGTACAATCTCCTCCGCCATCATCAAACACTACACCATCAACACCTGCTCCCAAGAATCCAGGGTCTTCTCCATCACCTATATTTTCTCCACCACCTCCTGCTTCTTCACAATCACCTCCAGCTGCTCATGCAGCACATTTGACTCCTCCTCCACACTCTGGACCCGATCGACCATCAGATAAGACACCTGGTTCCTCAGGGAACAACGGTTCGCCACCATCCTCTGATTCTGATTCCTCCTCAAATAATGTGGCTGTAGTAGCTGGACTTGCCGTCGGCGGCTTATTGGTTATTGTGGTTATCGTTCTCTGCGTATGGTGTAATAAAAGGAAGAAGAAGCAGAGATACTATATGGGTCCACCTAAAGGTTTGTTGAATAGTATAATAATTAGCCCCCCATCGATCTCCCGTTTTCAATTTATTAATGTGTTATTTAAAACATATTCCATTATTTTAATTCAATCCTTCAACACATTTTCCTTTGGATTTCAATATTGCACTGGTTTTGAATAATGTTTTCTTGTAACCTAGCATGTGATGAATTACATTTTTACTACTTCAATGTTATAGTATTGCTCTCATTTGAATGAACAACTCCAAAAACATAGATCTGAATAACAAACACAGTATATTTGGGTTAAACTAGGAGGTGATCAATATGAAAATTACAACAGTCAGTGGAACAGACGTCAATCTATGGGGGATCACGTCATGAAGGTACCACAGGGTGAAATGGGGATTTCTCAAGGTGGTTGGGCTGCAGCTCCTCCACATCAGGCAACTAATTCAAGCAGCGAATTCGGCTCAGGTTTTTCAGGACAAGCGCCAGGACAAGGGCCATTGCCTCCTCAATCACCTAACATGGGTGGACTTGGTGGTTTCTCTCAAAGCCAATTCAGTTATGAGGAGTTAGCTAAGGTTACAGATGGATTTTCTCAGGCCAATCTGTTAGGCCAAGGTGGTTTCGGGTACGTGCACAAAGGTATTTTGCCTGATGGAAGAGAAGTTGCTATCAAGAGTTTGAAAGCAGGCAGTGGACAAGGCGAACGAGAATTTCAGGCTGAGGTTGAGATCATTAGTAGAGTTCATCATCGTCATCTTGTGTCCCTTGTTGGATATTGCATTGCTAATGGACAACGCATGTTAGTTTATGAATTTGTTGCCAACAAAACCTTGGAGTTCCACCTTCATGGTACTTCCTTTCCTATTCAAAATGCCTTATTATCTTATTCATTCTTAAGTCTAATTAGTCTAGCTAAACATTCAATATTGATATTTGAAAGTCTTCTTTCAAAAACCATCTTATACTTTGAAATCGGAGTATCCTTTCCTAGTAAAACTCTGAATTCCTTATTTGTAATTGTGATCGGATCAATTCAGTAAAAAGAATCGATTCAATACATTTCTTAATTCTATGCTTGTTAAGGGTGAATTCAAATTTATTGTTGCAGGGAAAGGTCAACCTGTCATGGATTGGGAAACCAGACTTAAAATTGCTTTGGGATCAGCCAAGGGACTGGCTTACCTCCATGAAGATTGTATGGACATTCTGTTCCTCTCTCTCTCTCTCTCTCCCTCCCCCCTCTCATTTCTTGCTTTATTCATGCAGGCCAACATAGAATTATCCATCGCGACATCAAGGCTGCAAATATTCTACTAGACTACAATTATGAAGCCTTGGTAAAATGAGTTACATTTGGTTTGTGATAAACTTACATTGTCATGTGTTTTTATTTTTCACTTGATATGTAACTTGAAAGAAGCAAAACGAGTTTTGATTTAAGATTGTGCAATATTATTTAAGAATGATTTAATAACCATAAAATTGATTTGAGATTTAAAGGAATGTTTTTTATTATCAGGTGGCAGATTTCGGATTGGCTAAGCTTACTTCTGATAACAATACTCATGTCTCGACTCGTGTTATGGGAACATTCGGGTGAGTCAAACATAACCTTTTTCAAACTTTTTTCTTGGTGAAAGTTTTCATATAAAACTTCTATTCTGAAATTGGACAACTAGAACCAGTTATATACAGAAAGTTGGCTAAATAATAAGTCTCTAAGTAAAAAAATTACTTTGTAACAACATATTGCAGGTATTTGGCTCCTGAATATGCATCCAGTGGAAAGCTAACAGAGAAATCAGATGTGTTTTCATATGGAGTCATGCTGTTGGAATTCATAACCGGGAGGCGACCAGTTGATCCTAATGATAAATACATGGAAGACAGCTTAGTTGATTGGGTTTGTTCTAGATCCACAGTTCCCACATCTCAAACATTATGATTTGATTGTGATAAGATGTTAAATTATGTGCTTAGACTTTAGTTATTGATCTGATATATGGCTGTGTGCAGGCTAGGCCGCTTCTTACAAGAGCATTGGAAGAGGGAGTATATGACGGATTGGTAGATGTGCGCCTTGAAGGAAACTATGATACAGATGAGCTACATCGCATGGTAGCCTGTGCTGCTGCTAGCATTCGCCATTCTGCTAAAAGACGCCCTAAAATGAGCCAGGTGTGATTGCCCTATCTAGAAGTAGAAATAATAATTTTTTCACTACAAGTAACAAGCTGTAGCGTATAATCTTCCTTATTTATTTTCATTTCCAGGTAACTAGTTCCACTTATAAATTTTTATTATGAACAGATTGTACGTACCTTAGAAGGCAATGCATCATTGGAAGACTTGAACGATAGTGCAAGACCTGGAAAGACTCCTAGCTTTGCCGCCTCAAGCGGGGTGACTCAGGCCTATGATACTGCTATGTATAATGCTGACATGATGAAATTCAGGAAAATGGTTATGACAACCCAAGAATTTAACAACGGTGAACATGGAAGTACTCCAAATGAGTAAAGACNGGGGGGGGGGGGGGGGGGGGGGGGGGGGGGGGGGGTGGGGGGGGGGGGGGGGGGGGGGGGGGGGGGGGCAAGAGTTAGTAAAAGGAATGAACTGCTGCTTTGCTAAGTTTGAGATTTTTTTCCAAATCATATCAGATGGTTCTTGACTGGAATCGGTAACACAGATTTGAGATTAATTACAACAACGTCTATGATGTACATTTACTCATATCTTGGTTTGAATAACAAAGTTTATAGGATCAGAATACTTTTATACTTTTTTGTTTCATTCAATTTGTACAGCAGTTCACATACAATTTCTACTTAAATGCTGAAAACCTTTCAGTTTACAATATAGTGATATGCCTGCTAGTATACTAGTATATTATATTTTATGTTTTAAAGTTTTTTTCTCTGTAACTACAAAATAATTTATGTACCAAAAGCTTGTCTATTGTGAATGATTTATTTTTTACTTTATCGGAGGTTTACTGAAGAAGATTTCATTATGCTCTGTGAAAGCATTGAATTCCATGAATCGACCAAGACCTCATGCTAGGGTTTGGAGAATGAAGCGAGAGAGAGAAAGGAAGAGAGAAGCAGATATTTTCATTAGAATGCCTGAAGAGAAAATTGTTCTGTATCTAGAAGAGTCCAAAATAAAGTCGCTATATACTAAAAGAATCAACTAACTAATGAATGAAAAGAACCGGACTAATACGTACAATTATGACTATTATAAAGAATGGGCTTCCGTATTACAAGTGGGTTGGCTACAAATAAATAAATCAAATGGGCTTGTTATGTAAGGCGTGTCTCAGCATCAACAACAGATTGGACCAGCTTATGCTCAACTCCAACATCCTCCTTCAAGGTGGAGGGTGACTGAACCTACAGCTTGAGCAATAAAGAATGATGAACAAGGCATGTCAAGGGCTTGGTAAAAACATCAGCCAGCTCAAAAGTAGTAGGAACATGATTCAAGGCAATCAACCTCTCATGAAGCTTTGCTAGAATAAAATGACAGTCCACCTCAATATGTTTTATCCTTTCATGAAATACAGGGTTCTTGGCTATGTGGATGATTGCTTGATTATCACCAAAGACAAGAACAACAGCAGAAACAGAAATACCAAAGTCAGAAAGTAACCTGACCAGCCAAGCAAGTTCAGCTACAACCTTGCTAATTGCTCTACACTCAGCCTCAGCAGAAGAGAGAGAGAGACAATATGTTGCTTCTTAACTTTCCAGCCAATAAGAGCCCCTCCAAGAGAATGTAGAATCCAGTAACTGATCTCCTTGTGTTTGGGCAAGTACCCCAGTCACTATCACAATAAGCAGAAAGTGAAAGATCAGGGGAGTTGCTGATGAAAACTCCAACTTCAGAAGACCCTTGAAGATACCTGAGTATATGCAAGGCTGCATGTATCTGAGAGCAGGTGGGCTTGTGAAGGTATTGGCTTAGGCGTTGTACGGTAAAAGACAGGTATGGCCTGGTGTGAGTGAGGAAGTTGAGCTTGCCCACCAGACTCCTATACGATTCTGGAGAAGGAAGAGGATCCCCCATGTCTTCTTTGAATTGGACAGTTAGGTCAAAGGGACAAGTAACAAGAGCAACATTCTCACAATGGTACTCTTTGAGAAGGCCTTTAATAAATTTTCTCTGATGTAACAACAGTCCACCAGAAGTGTATGCAACTTCAATCTCAAGAAAATAATTGAGAACTCCTAAGTCTTTGATTTTAAATTCATTGTCCAGAAAACTCTTTAATGTAGTAATTTTAGCCAAGTCATTACAAGTGAGAATAATATCATCAACATACACAACCAACATGACAGTGGAAGAACCAGATATTCTGGAGAAGAGAGAATAATCATTGAGAGAAGAAGAGTATCCTCTAGAACATAAAGCTTGAGACAGCTTGGCATACCACTGCCTTGAAGCTTGTCTCAACCATATAAAGACTTTTGAAGATGACAAACCAAAGGAGAAAAAGATGAACCAGAACCAGCTAAAGGAGTGGCTAACAGCCCAGGTGGCAACCTCATATAGACCTCCTCATCCAGGTATCATGCATGTGGTAAAATATCCCAGAAAAATACAAGGGTCAGCTCTAGGCTGAAACTTGTCCCTATGACACTTAGGAATTGTGGTAAAATAGAGACAACCAAAGGTTTTAATATGATTATAAGAAGGAGGTTGCTCAAACAATAGTCTAAGAGGTGTTTTGTTATTAAGAAGCTTATAAAGGCACATGTTGATAAGGTATGTAGCAGTAAGCACACAATTTCCCCAGAATTTAATAGGTAAGTGAGAATGGAAAAGTAGGGCTCTTGAGGTTTCTAAAAGATACCTATGTTTTCTTTCAACTACGCCATTTTGTTGTGGTATGTGAGGACAAGAAGTTTGATGAATTATTCCATTTTCAATAAAGAATTCACTACCACAGTTACTGGACCTAAGCTCAAAGGAATTATCACTTCTAACAATTTGTACAACAAATTTGAACTATATTTTGACCATGGCAATGAAAGTCTTGATAAGAGGGAAAGCATTGCTCTTGGTACCCATAAGGTGAGTCCAAGTAGCTCTAGTAAAGTAATCAACTATAGTTAGAAAATACTTACACCCATTATAGGTAGGGCTTCCATAAGGGCCCCAAGTATCTACACGTATGAGTATAAAAGCATGTGTAGTTTTGATAGAACTATCAAAATAAGGTAGCCTGGGTTGCCTTGCCAATGGGCAAATAGTACAGGTGAAGGGTTTTTTTGAAGAGAATTTACAAGGTATATAAGGTATTTCTCTCATTCTAAGAAAAGTTATGTGTTCCAGTCTATTATGTCACAACATCTCCATTTTATTCAATTTAGAATGATATGTACAATGAGAATAAGAAACAAAATCAGCAACTAATGGAGAATGGTATTTACAGGGAGCATTTTCAGAAAGTAAAGGATCACTTATAGAAAATAGATTGACATGTCGTTGCATGAGATTGAAGAGAAGGGGAAGACTGCCCAAGCCTGTGTCGCGCCCCATTTTCTCGCAAAAGCGGGCTTGACATGTGACAACTCTTTTAAATGAGCATTAAAAGAGAAGAGTCACCACCTAACGATTTTAAGGTGCGTTAGGACACCTATATGCAAATAACTTTGTTTGACTAGCCAACACCACCAAAGATTGGGTAAGGACTCAAACTACCTCAAAGAGAAGGTGTTAGACACTCTTCGAGGTCCACAACTGAGGGTCTGACCGAAATTTAGACTATGCGGATTATGTAATTAAGCTAGGTGATCAAATAAATAAAAGAAAAATTTAGAAGTCGCAGAGTCTTATTAAAACACATGAGAATCAGTACACGTCTTAATGACTACAAGGATACAACTACATTGATCTACGTTAAACGACTAAGTGTAAATAACAAATACATAAATAAAAGGGGGTGGGTCCTAAGTTTTTTAGCCTAAAGGATCACCTCGTGCAACATAAATAATGCTTCGCAACTCCCTTGAGGGAGGGGTTGCTCATATTATTCAGCGGGCACATACTATCATCTTTTGCTGCCAGATTACTATGTTAAAGTTGTTTACCTAAAGACACTCTAATTCAATTCTAGGTCGTACCGTATGTGTGTACTACCCACCATTGGACCAGGAGGCTTTCGACCTCTATTTGGGTGGTTCTAGACTTCACTTAGGAAGCTTAAAAATGAGAAAATGAGCGTGCATTCAAAACATATATGACTACACATAAATGCTAGAAAAGGGTTCAAGTTAACCTCCACACAGAAACAACAAATGCACACAGGCAGTTTAGGCAATACATATTTTAGGGAATTAAGACGCATTATAGTTGTTAGATCATATAGGCATAATTTCTAGGTGATTCTGATTTCCAGCATCATACAAACATCATTGTTGTTTCTAACTAATGAATTCGCAAATTAAAGGTGTTAAAGAACTCCTATAGGCATGATCTCTAAATTGTTTATGCAGTGGGGCAGAGAAACTGTTGAAAGCTCAGAAGTAACGATGTTTGACTCCATAAACACTTTCCAGACGAGTGATAATATCCCATAGGCAGGATTACCAATTGAACTTGATTTTATAATACTTCATCCCTATAGTCATGTCATCTAGGGGGCAGTGTAATGAAAATAACGGAAGTAGTCGATTGATTGATTAAGATCCTATAGTCATGAAGTCTAAAGGAGCAGCGTGCTAAGAGAAGCAGAATCAGCTGATTGATTAATTAACTGAAACCCTATATACATGGTATCTAGGTGGACATTAGCAAAAAATGTGTTATTGTATCCTATAGGCATACTACCTAGAAGCGTTTAGTAGTACCCATGGAAACAAATGCAACAATTACTTGAGTCAACATGTTTTGACAAGTTAAGTGAAGTATGTTCGTGATTCCTATAGGCATCCTTTCTATTAGTGTACAACACACTAAACTAAATAACATATAAGGCATGTTTAACGAAATAGCAAATAGAACACACAGACCCTATAGGCATGTTTTCTACCCTTTTATGCAAGCATTAGAATATACTCGTCTCCCCAATTTCATTAGCACCCCAATTGTTTATTTACAAATTATTACACGCCCAGTTAACGAATATAAGTATAAATATTTCACAATGAACAACAATAGGCCCAAAAGGAGATAACCCATTACTGATTGGGCCTTCAACAAGCTCATTCCTTGCACCAGCAGCAAGTCATACCCAAACTTGACTCAAGGATTACAATATACCAATTGTAAGATTCAAACTCATATACAGACCCATACATGGAAACCAACCCAACAGTTATAAATCAACGCCTCATAAAGATGGGGTTGTATGACATTTAGCAAGATTCGTAAACACATTGGCATTTTAGAAGCAGGAGTGACGGTATTGGTTAAACAAAGAACACGAAACTAGGAGATTCAATAGACTCAATTTGCAACATGGTAAATACAATATAGGTTAAGTCATTGAGAAAGGAAGAGCATACTAAGGATAGTTATAACACTAGGAGACATGCCACTTCGGATTAACAGGGCAAACATATTAAACACATATGAGGTAAACACACTAACTTTTCCAGAATAAGTTCAGAATAGAAAATTTGCCTAAAAGGATTCTAAAACCTAGGAGTCTAAGTCCTGAATGGCCAGACAGAGTCATAGTCAGGAAATAAAAATTACACACGACAAATAGGCAAGCAAGCAATCGATGAGAAACCTAATCATGCTGAGTATAACAAAAAGATCTCAAAGTCCAAAGGTGTCGTGGTAGGAAGACATATTATCTTAAAGCTAAATAGAACATGCAGACTTAGAACTTAAGCTAGTCGACTATGCATGATCATGGAACCTAAATGTATTGGGATTCAATTAGAATCATAAGCAATACCAAAGAATGCAGGATTGACCAAGCACCAGAACAAAGCAACAGGATTGGTTAAACATTGCGACAACAAATATGGTTCATGTAAGCAGGTAAAAACAGAGTTCACATAAAGGAATTATCAATAGAAGTTCATTAAGGCAAATTCTGGGTAAGAGATGACTCCCTAGGAATTTCAGTACGAGAATAAAAAACAAGGCATGAGAAAACTCATAATAAACAGCAGAACAACAAAGCAAACTTAAAGATACAAAGTCATACAGGTTGAATACATAGGAGTTTAAAGAATTAGGCAGGTTGTGACACTAGGAGATCCAGAATTGCAGAATAGCTACAATGCAAGTAAAATTGCCGATGGTTACAACACAATATTGGAGTCATATATGTTCGAACAACATGGATATGTGAAGCACTGGAAACAAGCAAAAGAATATAGAATTGCAAAAGTCAAGACACTCACCAATTTGCAGATTCAACAAACAAAGTAGAAGAGGAGGCTAAGTGTCAGAAATAGCTCGAATATCACCAGCAAAGAGAACAACCAAAAGACCATAATCCTAGTGCGTTAGAGTTCACAAAAGTCTTAAATGAGACTCGAGCAGCGCTCGCACTAGGGAGGTCGTTAGAGAGGGTTCCGATGGCCTTAGCTTTCAGCCGGCCAAAAGCGATAGATTCATAAAAGTATCGAGAAAGTGAGAGTATGAGAGAATAACAGTGATTCCGATCCCTTAAAGAGGATTAGGGGAGGGGTTTATATAGTAGTAAAATTGAACGAACAAACAAGGAAACATAACTAAACAAACACAAAAATAAGGAAAGAAAAGCATGCAAAATCAATTCAGAATAAATTTAAGAGAAAAATCGAGTAAACCCTAGTTTAAGAAGGAGAACACAAATAGTTAGATATCTCAGGGAATCGGATCCATAAAGCCTGGTAGTGAGTGTATACAGATGAAATATCGTCTGGATTTAAATAAAATGGAGTTTGATTCCCTCAATTTGAAGCCTGGCACTTGCCGAAAATAGGCGAGTACTATGTGATACCAAAATCGTGTAAGAAACAATGAGACCGAGCATAAATGGAAAGGGAATCAGGGAGTGATTCCATGTTGAGATCGGAGTTGGACAGAATAAGGGAGGCGGCCGCTAGGTTTTGAGAGGAGGGAAGAAGAGAGGATTTAGGGGCAACGGTCTTAGAGAAATGGTAGGGTTTCAGATGGGTTTGGTTAGTTTAAATCAGAGGGGTGATTGTGGGTCGTTGATCTTGAGAGATCAATGGCTAGGATTAGAAGAAAACGGAATGGGTCGTTGTAATGGGTCCCGACCGGGTTTGGGAGATGGTCGTTTGGTTTGGGCCAAAGGAGGTTGGGATAAGGATTGGGATTTCTTGGCAAGTGATTTCGGTCTGTTTGGTCCGAAATTAGCCCCAGATTTTGGCTACAAATTAAATACACGAAAAATTATAAAAAAAATATTTATATAAAGTAATTAACAAGCAATAAAAATATTGTTTGTGTCGTAAGATGCTTGAAAATAATAATTTAATATTTTAAAAATATAAAATTCTATTTAGGTACAAATAATGTAATAAAAATATAATTATTCACAACATATAGACTATCATTGCAAAATTATGTAAATAGCTTAAAATACAATATACTTATATAAAATAAATTAAGATATTCTGAAACATATATGTTGGTGAAAATAATAAATTTGGATAATTAAGTCATCACAAAATAATTTAAGGGGTAATAAATAAATATTCAAGTAATTTAAATGCAAGAAAATCAATTTTAAAGCTTTTAAAAATTATAAAAACTATAGAAAATACTTGTATAACTCTTGTGAGCTAAATAATGGTGCAAAATGATATTTTAAAAGTATAAATATTATCAAAAAAATATGAGGGCGAAATTGGGTATCAACATTTGTCCATCTTTACCCGGGAATGATGAAAGAGTTGTCAGGTAAAGAAAATGATAACCAATTTTGTCCGAAGTGAGTGAGGGATGATGTATTTTGAAAAAATAGGGGTTGAACCCTGGTTCTTGAGTTGTCTACATATACCTGGTGTTACGAGAATCAGGCGGTGTGTAGTTCTGGATCCAACGACGAGCGAAACTGATGGAGTTGTTATAAGAGCGGTCATATGCTTTAAAAAGGGATCTTTTAGGTAGGGTAGTGTCGTAGGAAACATATAATTTAGGTGGAGCCATGAATTTGAATTTGAACGTTATAGATGTATAAGGAAATTATTTGAACGTTATAGAACAAAGGGTAATCAATTGTTGATCATCAGTTACATTTGAGGTGATCGAAGGATGTGAACATTGTGAACAAAAACCGGAGCAAGAATTGCTCCTGTTTGTAGAATGATTACCTTTCGAGTTACTTGCAGAACTTAAAACACGATGCACGTGAATATATATGGGTTATTAAGAAAATTTAAACATGATTCAAATTCCCTTCGGACCATGAAGGTTGCCTTTGAACGATGAGGATGATGTCCTTAGACCATGATGTCCTAGGCCATGAAGTGTATGATAAGGGAATTGCTGGACATGGAATGGTGCCTCTGGATTTTGACGCCTTTAAATAATGATATGCAATTTCGAGAGATTCATGATGTCTTCGGGCTATGAGGAGGATTCCCTCAGACTATGACACCTTCAGACAATATAGTGACGTTTCAGCATATGAGATGCAAAGATGCGGCGATATTGATTGTTTGATAGAGGAAACAGGAAATACTTAGTCATATGCGAGAACAAGACGAGACACAGTTTAGTCTTGTATGAGATGGGGGCAGTGCTTAGCCCGATGCAAAGAGCGGAGACAATGTTTAGTCTTATGCAAGGAAAGGCAATTCCAAGCCTTATGCAACAGTAGAGGCAATGGTTAGCCTCGTTCAAGGAATGAAGACAGTGTTTAGTCCCATGCAAGGAAAGTCAGTTCTTAGTCTTATGTAATGATGAGGGCAGTGTTTAGCCCTATGTAAGGAATGGAGACAATGCTTAGTCTCATGCAAGGAAAAGAGACAGTGCTTAGAGGCAATGCTTAGCCTTATGCAATAATGGAGGCAATGCTTAGCCTCATGCAATGAATGGAGACAGTGTTTAGTCACATGCAAAGAAAGGCAATGCTTAGCCTTATGCAATGTGGAGACACTGCTTAGTCTCATGCAAAGAATGGAGACAGTGCTTAGTCTCATGCAAAGAAAGACAGTGCTTAGCCTTATGCAATGTGGAGACAGTGCTTAGTCTCATGCAAATAATGGAGACGGTGCTTAGTATTATGCAAAGAAAGGCAGTGCTTAGCCTTATGCAATGTGGAGACAATTCTTAGTCTCATGAGAAGAATGGAGACAGTTCTTAGTCTCATGCAAGGAGAGGCAGTGCTTGGCCTTATGCAGTGTGGAGGCAGTTCTTAGCCTCATGCAATGTGAGGCAAGTGTTTAGCCCTATGAAAGGACTAGAGACAATGTTAGTATTATGTAAAAGAAGGCAGTGCTTAGCCTTATGTAATGATGATGGTAGTTCTTAGCCCTATGCAAGAGAAGAAATTACTAAATGCGAGAGAATAAATCATTTCTTAGCTTGGTGTGTTTATGTTTGGCGACCTGTGTCGGTGTGAAGATAGTGATCTTGTTGTGTGTATATATTTTTGTCGTTCCTGTTATGTTCATTATACGTGCATCCAAAGAAAAATCATGCGTTTTGTGGGGGTCCTTGCTTCGCCTTTACTTTTGTCTGGAGTCCCTGCTTGAGTCACCCCGAGTAACGTCTGCGTGCTATAGAAACAAAATTTTTGAAAACATGCATTTGATAAATTGTTTATAAAAATGTAGTTGTTTGAAATATGTGATAATTCACGAGAGAAAATAATTTGTTGAATTGATGACTGTGACACGCTTTTGAGACATTGCAACCTCCTTAACTCGGAATTTTGAGGATCCTCCTCAAATTCTGCCCCAATTTAAATGCGTACTTCTGTCGAGACATTCCTTGGCGGTTCCAAACATGATGAGATCGGGCAAACTCGAGTTCTTGCCCATGTTTCTAAACATAGGGGAAATGAAGATTTTATTATGATGTAATCGATCCTACAGGGATGCCTACGTATCCCCTCTTAAACGAAAATTAGGTCAAACGTAGTTCAGTTATATCAAATAGAAAGTGCAAACATAATCTTAAACATAGTATCTCTTGACTGCATCCGAATTGATAGGTTTTGTCCAAATCTTTCCATCCATTTCTGCAAGTATAAGTGCTCCTCCTGTTGATACTCGGTAAACCATGTAAGGGTCTTGCTAGTTGGGTGAGAATTTCCCCTTTGCTTCATCCTGATACGGGAAGATCCATTTTAGTACCAATTGCCCCGGTGTGAATTGACTTGACCTAAAAATTTTGTTGAAAGATATTGAAATTCTATTCTGATAGAGTTGAACGTGATATACTACGTTCATTCTTTTTCCATCAATGAGAGCTAGTTGTCCATACCGGCTTCGTACCCATTATGCGTCGCTGAGCTCGGCTTCCTGTATGATTCTTAAGAAAGGGATTCTACTTTGGCAGGAATAACGGCTTCAGTATCGTAAACCAGTAGATAGGGTGTTTCCCATGTGGAGGTACGAACTGTGGTGCGATACCCGAGCAAAGCAAACGGTATCTTCTCGTGCCATTGTTTGTAATTGTCTACCATTTTCCTCAATATCTTCTTGATGTTCTTATTGGCGGCTTCTACGGCTCCATTCATATGTGGCATGTATGTTGTAGAGTTCTGATGCTTGATCTTGAATATTTCACATATGGCTTTCATCAAGTCACTTTTGAGATTGATGGCTTTGTCATTAATGATTTACTCAGGTACTCCAAATCGACAAACGATGCGGTCCCAAACAAAATCTGCTACGACCTTCTTAGTTACAGCCTTATAAGATGCCGCTTCAACCCATTTTGTGAAGTAGTCTATAGTCACTCGAATAAACCTATGTCCATTTGAAGCAGCAAGTTCAATTAGTCTGATGACATCCATACCCTAAGCAGAGAAGGTCCAGGGCAAACTCGTTGCATTGAGTTCGTTGGGTGGCACTCATATCATATCAGCATGTATCTAGCATTGGTGACACTTCTAAACATATTTGATACAGTCGATTTCCATAGTCATCCAGAAATATCCTGCTCTTAATATATTCTTGGCCAGAACGAAACCATTCATGTGGGGTCCGCAAGTTTCGGCATGTATTTCCTCGAGCAATCTAGACGTCTTCTTGGCATCGACGCATTGCAACAATCCCAAATAAGGAGTCCTTCTATATAGAATTCCTCCGCGTTGAAATAATTGGTTGGACAATATTCGAAGCATGCACTTCTGAGTGTGTGTAGCGTGCTCTGGATATTCTCCCTTTTTCCAAGTATTCCTTGATGTCGTGGAACCACGGATTTTTGTCAATCTCTTCTTCAACATGAGCACAATAAGCTGGCTGCTTATGAATTCCTATTAGGATAAGATCGATGAAATTCTTGTCTGGGTGTTTTATCATGGAAGACAAAGTGGATAATGCATCTACAAACTTATTCTGAATCCTTCAAACATGTTTGAACTCTATCTTTGTGAACCTCTTGATTAGCTCTTGTACACAGTGCAAGTATGACAATATTTTGGTGTTCTTCATAGCCCATTCTCCTAGAGACTGGTGCACCAATAGGTCATAATCTTCGATTACCAGCAACTCATGAACGTTCATGTCAATAGCCAACCTGAGTCCCAGGATACAGGCCTCATATTCCGCCATATTGTTGGTGCACGAAAACCTGAGTTTTGTGGATACTGGATAGTTTGACTGGTTTCTGATACTAAGATATCTTTGATACCCACTCCTTTGAAGTTTGTTTCTCCATTGAAGAACATCCTCCAACCATCGTATGCCTCAGTAGTTTCTTCTCCTACAAATGATACCTTCTCATCGGGAAACTACGTTTTCAATGGTCCACATTCTCCATCTACGGGATTTTCTGCCAAATGAACCACCAATGCTTGCCCTTTAACTGCCTTCTGAGTTACGTAGATGATGTCGAACTCACTCAGCAATATCTTCCACTTTGCTAGTTTGCCCATAGTCATGGGTTTCTAAAAGATGTATTTTAGCGAATCCATCATTGATATGAAATATGGAGTGTATGCACAGAAATAATGTCTCAGCTTCTGGGCTATCCATGTCAAGCATAGCAGGTGTGTTCCAATAAAGATTATCGGGACTCGTAAGGCGTGAACTTCTTGCTCAGATTATATATCGCCTGCTCCTTCATTCCAGTTTCATCATGTTGTCCTAGAACACAACCAAAGGCCCCACCCAACATAGATAGCTAAAGCAACAGAGGTCTTCCTGGTTTGGGTGGGACCAACACAGGCGGTTTAGATAAATACTCCTTGATTTTGTCGAAGGCTTTCTGGTATTCTTCAGTCGAGCTTGTTGCAGCATCTTTCCTCAGCATTCTGAATACTGGCTCACATATCACCATTGATTGTGCTATAAAACGGCTAATATAATTGAGGCGCCCTAGAAAACTCATCACATCTTTCTTATTTTTTGGCGGTGGCAAGTCCTGAATATCTTTGATTTTTGACGGGTCTAACTCAATACCTCGGTGACTGACAATGAAACCTAACAACTTTCAAGCAGGGACTCCGAAGGCACATTTTACAGGATTCAACTTCAAATTGTATTTTCGAAGTCGGTCGAAAAATTTCTTCAAGTGTGCTATGTGATCTGAACTCTTTTTGGATTTGATGATAACATCATCAATGTACACCTCTATTTCCTTGTGTATCATGTCGTGGAAGATAGTCGTCATGGCCCTCATGTGGGTGGCCCCAACAT
Source organism: Nicotiana paniculata (assembly GCA_005239505.1). Classification (NCBI taxonomy): domain Eukaryota; kingdom Viridiplantae; phylum Streptophyta; class Magnoliopsida; order Solanales; family Solanaceae; genus Nicotiana; species Nicotiana paniculata. The sequence continues at coordinate 8,853 of ML339249.1, read as the reverse complement.
TCTTCAAACCAAACGACATCATTTTGTAACAATATATCCCCCATAGTGTGATAAAGGAAGTCTTTTCGGCGTCCTCTTCATCCATCCAATCTGATGGTATCTCACGAAGCAATATGCAAAGGATTCAAGTTCTTGCTTAGCGTAGTTGTGAATCAGTATGTATATGTTGGGCAGCAGGAAATCATCCTTAGTACTTGTCTGTTCAGATCTCGGTAATCGACACATACTCTAACTTTCCATCTTTCTTTGGAACTGGCATAATGTTGGCTAACCAGGTCGGATATTCGACCACTCAGAGAACCTTGTCTTTGATTTTCTTTGTGACTTCCTCTTTTATCTTCAAACTCATATCCGACTTGAACTTCCTGAGCTTCTGCTTTACCGGTGAACACATGGGATTGATTGGTAGCTTATGAGCTACTATAGATGTGCTTAAACCAGTCATATCATAGTATAACCATGCAAAGATGTCATCATACTCCTTTAGAAACCTAACATACCCTTCTTTATCTAACAGTGATAGATGAATGCTTATACGAGTTTCCTTGATTGTTTCAGAATCCCTAAGTTAACAGCCTCAGTTTCTTCTAAATTAGACTTTGGTTTGTTTTCAAAATTCTTTACTTCTTTGACAATTTTCTCAGGTATTATATCATCTTCCAAATCTTACAAATCACTGCCCTTATGTTGCGTTGTCTCATTACATGTCACCGTCGTAAGTTCATCAGGATATGTAATAATTATGCTGAAAAGAATATGAAAAAATAGTAATAAATATGAAAAGCAATAATGCATTAATAAAACTTTTAAAATGTCAACAAGTACGACTCGATGGCTTGAGTAATTATTTCAGAACAAAATACTAAAAATGTCTTAAATGCTCAAAACTATTTGAAAATAATTCATGCTAAGTTGCCAGGCTACCGAGGAACTCGGCGAGCCCAGGATGGTGCAGCGGTCCAGTTCTTGAGAACAACTCCCTCTTCCATTGTCTGAATGGTAAGGTCTTACTCCTCCTCCTCATCCTCCTCCCGCACTGTAGTCCATGTCTTCTTCGACCAGAAACAACTTTCTCATACCGGCCAAAATCTCATTTTCCTCAGATCCTCACATTATGTCAGCTTGATGGAAGCGTTGTCCAATCCTGATATTCTTTCCATGTATATTCATATATGATTCCAAAGGTCGTGTCATGATACTGTGGTTGTACGGATTTGGTGATCCTTGAAGATTTTTGCCAAGACCCTAACCTGATTCATATCTCGTCCATAGCAATATGCTTTCTATCTTCTTGTTCCACCACCGGTCATTTTCAATTGCGTTAACCCGTTCAATGTAATGATATGTTTCTCCACCCAACTTTGTCCTGTTTTCTGATTGGAACGGTCTGATTGGTGTAGATGGGGTTGCTTCTGTATCCATGAATTATCACCTCCTGATGATTCTACTCGAACTTCACAGCCTGGTGCAGAGTTGAAGCCACTACCCCAGCTGCATGTATCCATGGCCTTCCCAACAATTGATTGTAAGTAGCAGATATATCTAGCACCTGGAGCTCAACATCAAACCAAGTCGGACCTATTTGTAGATCGAGGTTGATTTATCCGATAGTGGCTCGCTGAGATCCATCGAACGCATTCACATTCATGTTTCCCATCTGTATCTTGTGCAGGCCTTTACCTAATATCTTTAGAGTGGTCAGTGGGCATATTTTCAGGCTCGAGCCTCCATCTATCAAGACCATGGCGATGAAATTATCCTCGAATTGCACTATGATGTGCAACGCCCTGTTGTGACTCATTACTTCTGGTGTTAACTCATTTCGTGGAAAGTGATTTTGTGGATCTCCAGTACTTGTCCGACCATGTTAGCCATCTCTCCACTAGTGATGTCGGCAGGTACATAAGCTTCACTTAACACCTTCAGCAAAGCATTCTTGTGCGCGTCTGAGTTTTGCAATAGTGATAAGATAGATATTATAGTAGGAGTCTTATTCGGGTGGTCAAAAACAGAGGATTACCTTGCTTGTATCTTCCTCCAAAGATCGTCTGTACCAGTCTCAACAACAAACGGCTTAGATGCAGCTTCCTTGCTTGTCCCTCCCAGATTCTCAAGCGTGTAAACTATGCCAGTTCTACTCATACCTTGCGCGACATCAGTTTCCTCCATTTCAGCTTTTCCCTTTCTTCTTGCTTCCGCAACATAATCTCATGGGAAGACATCAGACTCGTAAGACCGTGGGAGCTACCATTACAGTGAAGGGTCTAGCTACCTTAACTTCAAATGGCACCTGGGTTTATACAACAACTTGTGTGAGGGTGACCAGAGACGTTTTAGGAGCGTCTCCCTCTCGAATGATCCAATGGACCCTTCCTGATCCCACTCCTCATCAATTTATATCACGTTCACTCCCTCATCTCTGTGATCTGGGAGAGGGTTATTGCGAACATTTGGTGTAGCTTCCTTTGCTTGTATAACCTTAGTATCAATTAGCGTCTGAATCTTGTCTTTCAACGTGCGACATTCCTCAATGGTATGACCTTTCATGCTTTAGTGATAAACACATGTTTTGTTGGGGTTAATCCATTGGGAGGGATTTTCCACAACAACAGCAGAAATAGGGGTGACTTAATCAGCGGCCATCAGTCTCTCATATAGTTGGGCTATGGGTTCAGCAATTGGGGTGTATTGTCTAGGAGGTCTGCGATCGAAATTTGGATGTGGCTTTTGTTACACCCTGTAAGTTTACAACCTTGATATCGTTAGATATTATGTTAGTGTGGTATTTTCTTTTAAGTGGAGTATTTTAGTAAAAAGTTTATAAGTATAATTTTGAATAGTTACCATTATTACTATTTTCGGACATGGTAAATTATACTCATAATATGAGAAAGTTTATGAGATTTTCTTTATTGTAAAGATAGAAATTATTTTCACACAAGAAAAGAAGGTTATCTTTTTACTATTTTAAGAATTAAGTGTACGAAAAATTATACTCTTTATATGATATTAGGAAAATTAGAAGTTGAGAAAATATATGTATTTTTATATGGATATTTTAATAAAATAATAGTGTATGTATTGATTTTATATGATATCACATGACCATGACAGTAGGGTATATAATAAAGTGTATTAAAAGTGAATAATATATTAAGTAATTTAAAATAATTCTTAATTATGCGGGTAATTGGTTAATTACCGGATAGCGGGATATTACTTAATTAATTAATTAACTATAGGATAAGATTAAAATCCCCACTCCACCCCATGTGGAAGACCCTTTTTAATTTAATATGAATCATTAGTCATTTATTATATGTGTTACACTAAGGATTTTGGGTGGCAAAAATCATTCTTTAAGTAGGTTGTGTTTCCTAAAGTCCAAACAGACCAAGACAAGTCCATAATCTCAGACTCTTATCTGTATTTTTATTCTTTCTTTAGTTTTGGAACTACTGTATACATATATACTCAAGTAAGTCAAACCCTTTAGCTTTATGGAAAAAAAATTCTTAATGTTTTGCTCTAAAAAAATGAATGAGGGATATCAGACAATACAAGAAAACTTTAGCTCCACGTTTAAGATGGACTCCACAACTTCATGAGCTCTTCATTCAATCTGTTGAAAGCCTTGGTGGAAAAAAAACAGGGAAAGCTTCGGCAAAGATAATGTTGCAATAGCAACGATATTGGTTCAAACATTTCATACGAAGTTTACCTAATGTTATCGCAATATGAGATTTCGATTCTAAGGGAATACGGTGCAACCTTTGCTAAGAACATTATACGGATTTTTTCCTACTCCAGGTATGTTAAGGCTAATCCTTCCTTCTTTTGGCATAATCCAAGTAACAATACGTAAATATAATGTTATTTCATAAGTGTTTCTACTTTTAGCAGTTAAGGATGTCTATGTTATTCATTCCTGTAAAATGATATTCAAGCATGTCTAAGTATGTTCCTAGGTTTCTATTGAGGTATTTGATAAAGATGTTAATGTTCCTAATATAGTAATACATGCATCTTCATGCATATGCATTTACCACCGAGCTACGACCGATTGGGCAGTTACATATTTACCATCGTGCTACGACCGATTGGGCAGTCATGTATAATCATTTACCACCATGCTACGGCCAGTTGGGCAGACATGCATTTACCATCGAGCTACGGTCGGTCGGGCAGTTACCACCGGTTGGGCAGTTATGTATCATTATTTACCACCAGTTGGGAAATCATATATTACCACCGTGCTACGGTCGGTTGCTCAGACATGCATTTACCACCGGGCTACGGCCGGTAGGATAGTTACCACAGGTTGGTAGTTATGTATCATTATTTACCACCGGTTGGGCAGTCATATATTTACCACCGAGCTACGGCCGGTTGGGCAGTTACATATTTACCACCGAGCTACGGCACGTCGGGCAGTTACCACTGATCAGTTGGGTAATCATGCACCATACATATGGATAATAGTCTTAAAGAGAAGCATTATATATATATGTAAGTACGATAAGTATGCATATACGATGGCACTTTAGAGATTCAGGTTAATTTTTATATGTCTTCAATTAATGTTGACTTATTGTTATGTTTCAGTTCTACCTTACATACTCAGTACATTATTCGTACTGACGTCTTTTTGTTGGGAACGATGCATTCATGCCTGCGGGTATAGAAAACCAGTTTGACGATCCCTCATAGTAGATGAGATTGGCATTCAACGAAGGATCGGTAAGACTCCACCTCATTCGGAGTGCAGCCAAATCTATGAGTCACCGTGTCAAAGTTTTACCACAGACTTATGGGTAGGACGGTACCCTGTCCCATTTTATGTCAAATAATCTTATAGGCTTTGTAGACAAAGGTTCATTTTGTACAGTATGTCAGAGGCCTTGGAGGCCCATATGTATTCATGTTTTTAAAAAAAATGGTTCATTGGTTTCATGTTTGCCCACTTACATTTGTACATTATGAGTTATGGTCATGTGGGCCCATGATAGTTACAAATGGAATGAATTCAGCTAATTCGACTTATGTATGTTCTAGTTTTTGGCGAACGATCATGAGTTACAGAGTGGTTCGCTCGGGCCAGCACGACACCGGGTGCTAGCCACGCTTCCCAAGGTTTGGGGCATGACAACTTTGGGTAGTTTTGGCGGGCGGGTAAAGGTGAATGGTAATATACATGTTGAGTGTTGTAGGTATGGTGGGTGGCGGCAGGGTATTGGTATTTTGGGGGTGAGGGTTGATATGTGGATGGGCGTGTTTGGTATGTGAGTGGGGGACTTAGGGCCCTGGGCTACCATCACGGCACCCACTTCTTTCTTCTTTGAAATACCTCTTGATTGCAAAGCTTTATTCGTTGCATGTAGCGCCTCAAAATTAGTTACCATCCTACTCTTGGTTCCTTCTTTTGTTCTTTCCCCTAACTTGATAATGTCTGAGAACTTGTGATTTCTTATGACCATCAATCGTTCATAATATTTCGGATCTTGTGCTCTAACAAAGAACTTGTTAATTTTTTCTTCTTCAGGTGTTGGCCTTACCTTTGCGGCCTCTGATATCTAACAAGTAGCATACTCGGGAAAGGTTTCTGTCGGCTCCTTCTTGAGGTTTTGAATGTAGAAAATGTCTGGCGCATTTTCTGTCTTGAACCTAAATCTGTCCATTAAATCTAATGTCATACTCACCCAATTAACCCACTTCTTTGGGTTTTGACTGATATACCAAGACAAAACATCTCTTGTAAGGCTACGCATGAACAATATCAGGTGGATTTGTTTATTCTTACCCACTCCTACAAGCTTGTCGCAGTATGTTCTCATATGCACCTTCGGATCACCAGTACCATCGAACATTTTGAACTTGGGAGGTTTGTAACCCTACGGCAGTTCCACATCCGGCTGAATACACAGGCCCTCATAGTTTAGACCTTCAACGCCTTTCCCACCTTCAACACCCTAGACTCTTCCTGTGAGCTTCTTGAGTTCCTCTGCCATGTTTCAAATGAGCAGGTCCTTCTTAGTTGGTTCATGTATGAATAGGGTTTGCTACAGGGTATCGGGTAAGGTTTCCACATATATCGGATTGCTTTGATGAGTTCCTTGAACTTGGGTATATGGGTGGTCGTTGGTCGAGTTTTGGTGATCGGGAGTAGGTTGTGGTGCATTTTAGGGAGTGTGATAAGTGGTTTGTTTGCGGGTATTGAGCTCAATGATGGTGATGTTGTTGAGGGTTTTGCATTGGTGGTGGGTTAAGGTTCTGGGGAGGTGCGGGATTATGATATTGGTGTTGTGCGGGAGGACTCAGAACTATGGGTGGTGGATTCAAATTTTGTGTGTTTTGTGGTGATGTTTGGTTCTGGGTAGTCGGGTTTTGTTGGTTGATGTCGGGAACATTGAGAGTAAGGGAGAGGTTTGCCAGATTTTGGACCTGCTCAGGCTTGCCCTGTAATTCCAGGATTTTCTACTCCAAATGTAAGACCAACTCATTCTTCCCCGGAGTACTTCTACCATCTGAAATTTCAACGTTTTTCGCCACATCAGCATTGTCTTTCCTGATACCACTTAAATCATCCATTTTCCCTTTGCCCTTGCTTTTTCTTGTCGTGTCGCTAGGTGGAGGACCTTTGGATCTAGTGTGGTATGTTGATGATTCCAGTATGCACGAACCAACCTTTGGGAATGGGAGTAATCAAAAAGAAAGAAAAAGCAAAAAATAACCAAGTTAGTAAGATGAAATAAAAGAATGTTTGCAATATTTAAACATGTTTCACAAAGTCATGCAATAATTCGTGTCCTAATTTGGGTTCCTCATTGTGCCTGAGGTAGGCCTAAGCGAGACATAGACTTAGAGGAAATTGACGCCAATGTTTTCTTCATTTCATTAATGCAAAAATGAGCCAAAAAAATATTTTACTAAATCAGCAATAATATAATAAAGTTACTAACGACATTAGTCATATTACATCAAAGTCTAATCTAAGCTAGAAAGAAACAGAGAAAATCATGTCCAAATCTATTGGGCCACTGAAGGACCTTCTCCATGCTTGGCTCTTTTGACCCCATCAATCAGGTTTCCCAGATCGCGCATATCCAATAGTAAATAAGCTTTTTCTAGATTTCCTCCTTCATCGTCATCCATGCCTTGACAATCCGAGAGTCTTTTTCTCATCTCCCTTATAGCTCCATCAGTCCTTGTTCCGGGTATTCCAATCTTTTTGTTGACTTAGTGGCAGTCTCTTTCCATTCCCTTATTACCTCCATGTTTACTTTGTGTTGTTTAGCTTCATACTCGAACACCCTTTTGTGTAGCCTCTTGTACTTAACATGTGCCTCAGCCACTTCATCTATGATCTTGTCCTTCAGATTGACTCCTGGCTTGACGTTCCCCGCTACATCGTCTTCCAGCCATGACATATAGTAGTACATATGACCGGCGTGATACCTGTCTGGCCTAATAGTTTCTCCTTCCACAATGATCTTTTGGTTCCACATGTATTGTTCTTCGAACTTGAACGGAATGACATCTCCCTTGAAATCTGCCTTGTACTGAACCATATTGGAAACCCGAGGTATGACTTGTTTTCTTCCAGCTTGTCTCATTACCCTTATAGGAGCGTAAGGGTAGATACCTCGCAGCCCGATCAGCACCAAGTGAGTAGTCCCCTTTGATCTGATGATGAACTCACTACTAGGAAACCATTCAAAGATCCAATGCACCTGCTCGTCTGTCAGATTGCTGAAGAAACGGACCCAACTTACAGCATTTCCAGGCTTTACAAACATGTATGGAATAAACGTCATTTTCTTTGGGTGATGGTTGGCTATGTAGTCGTTTAGTGGCCTTCGCAGAAGCTGTTAACGATACTCACCCCTCTGAAAGTGTTCCAGCAGCCATACTTGTAGCAATAGATTAAAACCCTCAAAGTGTCTGAATCCCTGCTTGCACCGATCTAGAGCGCAGTACATCTCAACTAAGGTCATGGGGATGATAGTGTAAGTTTGTCCTTCAATTCCATCCATTAAGGTCCTTGCGAGCATGGCTAAACGAGTGTGAATCCTTCCTCCTTTCGTTGGAAATATCAATAACCCCAAGAAACAGACAACGAACACATAAACACGGCGGTGCACCCATCCCAAGGAAGTAATGGCTAATTCATCATGGTGAAGATGATATCACGCCCCGAACCTGAGGGGTGAGACAGGCACCCGATGCTTTTGATACCACTTTTGTCATGCCCCGATCCTGGGGGGCGAGACCGACACCCGGTGCCTCACGTATCCTTGCGTACCAACTTGCGACTAATGGACTGTGAACATAGAATGTCATACTTTGGCCATGGGCCACATTTCAAGACAATTTGCGAACGCTGACTAAACATCAATATAAAGCTGGGCCGGCAAGGTCATCATAACTACTACAGCAGGCAGCCCAACAAAGTATACATACAAGGTTTACAAGCCCAACATACTGCACTAACTGACAGGATATGTCTACAAGCCTCTACTGATGGATTTATTGTGATCGAAACAGGGCCTCGACCTACTCATAACATATATCGTATACACAAGATACACACAAAACTCCAGACCCGACAACTCCGAAGGACGTATATCTTACCGATCAAGCTGAACTCGGGCAACACCTACTGAGGAGGTCTACCCGCCTGTCTATCTGAATCTGCACGCATAAAATGCAGCGTCTCGGGCAAAATGGATGATGCGTGGCTAGAATTCATGATTTTAAGCACTATATACCTTGCATTTTATGGGATTTAACGATAAAATACACGTCATATGTGCCTAATGGGGTTTATTTTATGTGTAGGTGAATTGGAAATGG
>ML339247.1:0-10621 GCA_005239505.1 Nicotiana paniculata | reverse complement strand
CTGTGGGTACGATATCTGGACTTAAAATCCTATATTACTTGTCGACCACGTACACTTGCATGTTCATTGGGAAATCAACCAACACCAACTTTCAGCAAAAAGAGCCAAATCATCCTAGGAACCTCCAAATCCAAAGTCGGGCATACGCCTAAGTCAAAAATCACCATATAAACATATTGGAGCTATCAAAACAAAAATCTGATGTCGTTAACATTAAAGTCAAACCTTGGTCAATTCTTATAACTTAAGTTTCCAACAGTGGAACTAAGTGTTCCAAACCTTCCCAAAACCAAACCAACCATCCTCACAAGTTACAGAAAAAAAACTAAGCACACATGAGCATCCAATGGGAAAACGAGGCTCAAACAAACAAAATGATTCACCGATTCATTACATTCTCCCCCTCATAAATAAATGTTCGTCCTCGAACGAGTGTAGAATCATACCTGGGATGTCAAAAGATGAGGATATCTGCTTCGCATGTCATGGCCGGTCCCCCAAGTTGTCTCCTCGGCCGGTTGACCTCTCCATTGAACCTTTACTGATGCAATATTCTTCAATCTCAGCTTCCAAACCTGCCTATCCAAAACGGCTATCGGCTTCTCCTTGTAAAAATTCTCATCCAAATGTACTCAGTTGAAACCCAACACATGTGACGCATTCTCATAGTATATGCGGAAGTATAAAAACATATAACACCCGATGGCCTCTCGATAATCTGGGTGGGAAAGCAAGTCTATATGCCTCCTCACCAACTCTCTCCAACATCTCGAAGGGACCAATCTACCGAGGGGTCAACTTGCCATTTTTCCCAAATCTCATCACACCTTTCATTGGCAAAACACAGAGTAGAACTTTCTCACCCTTCATGAATTCCATATCACGAACCTTCTAATTTGTATCTCTTTTGCCTGGACTGCGATGTACGAAGTCATTCCTGAATAAATTTCACCTTCTCCAAGGCATCACGAATCAAATTTGTGCCCAATGGCCCAGCCACGCCAGGCTCAAACCAACCAACTGGAGAACGACATCGTCTCCCATATAATGCCTCATACGAAGCCATTTGTACACTCAACTAGTAGCTATTATTGTAGGCAAACCAAGCAAGAGGTAGAAATTTGTCCTAGTGAACTCCAAAATCTATGACACAGGACCTCAACATATCCTCCAAAATCTGAAAGGTCTGCTCAGACTGCCCGCCTATATGAGGGTGAAATGCGGTACTCAACTCAAATAGCGCGCCCAATTCACGCTGAAACTCTCTTCAGAAGTGCAAAGTAAACTAAGTGTCTCGATCCGAGATGATAAAAATAGGTACACCATGCAAGCGAATAATCATCCCGATGTAGATCTTAGCCAGCTATTCTGAAGTATGAGAAATCATGACTCGAATAAAATGTGCATACTTGGTAAACCGATCCACAATGACCCAAATTGCGTAAAATCTCCTCAACATCTATGGAAAACGTAACACAAAGTTGATAGTGACACGCTCCTACTTCCAATCTGGTATGTCAATCTTCTAATGCAAACCACCATGTCTCTGATGGTCCTACCTCACATGTTGATCCAACAACCTCTTCTTCATCCTCTTCCTCCAATAATGCTGCTTCAAAACACGGTACATCTTTGTAGTACTCAGATGAATGGAATATCGTGAACTATGAGGCTCCTTAAGAATCAACTCTCTCAAACCATCCATACTAGGAACAGAAATCCGGCCCTGAAGTTGCAATACACCATCATCACTAATAGACAATTGCTTAGCACCTCCTTGTTGCACCATGTCAAAAGGACAAGAAAATGGGGGTAATCATGCTGACAAGCCTTAATGAGCTCAAAAAAAGATGAAATATACATCACAAGCAATGACTCTGCTAGGTTTTGAAATGTCCAATCTCACGAACCTGTTGGTCAAAGACTGAACATCCATAGCCAAGGCCTCTCCCCATCAGCAAAAAATGCTAACGTCACCATGCTCTCCACATTTCTACTCAAGGCATCTTGTACCACATTAGCCTTCCTCGGATGATACAGAATGGTGATATCATAATACTTTAATAGAGTCAACCATCTCGCTGCCTCAAATTCAAAACCTTTTATTTAAATAGATATTGGAGACTTCGATGATCCGTATTCAGCCCGTAAGACACACCATGTAAGTAATTCCTCCAAATCTTGAGCACGTGTACAATAGATACTAACTCCAAATCATGCACCAGATAGTTCTTCTCAAGGGGATTCAACTACCGTGAAGCATAGGCACCCTACCATCCGGCATCAACTCAAAATAAACTGTATATAAACCTAATCCCGAAGGAAATTCGAGAACTAGAGATGTAGTCAAGGTAGTCTTGCACTTCTGAAAGCTCTACTCTCACTCGCCAGACCACCTAAATGGGGCACCCTTTTCATTCAACTTAGTGGGGCTGCAACAGATGAAAAACCATCCATAAAGCGGCATTAATACCAGCCAACCTTAGGAAACTCCAGATCTCATTAGCGGTTAAAGGTTTGGGCCTACTCTGAACTATATCAATATTCTTTGGATCCACCTTAATCCCCTCACTAGATACCATGTCACCCAAGAATTCCATTGAGTCCAACTAGAAGTCACACTTTCGCATATAGCTTCTACTCCCTAAAAGTTTAGAGCAAAATCCCCAAATATTGCTCATGTTCTTCCCTACCATAAATTTCATCAATGAACACAACGACAAATGAATTCAAATAAGGCTAGAACACACTATTCATCACGTTCTTGAAAGTTGCGGGGACATTAGTCAAGACAAAGCACATCACCAAAAACTCATGATTCCTAAAGCAAGTTCAGAAAGTAGTCTTAGGGATGTCCGATACCCCGACCTCAAGTCAATCTTTGAGAACACCCTGACACACTAAAGTTGATATAACAGATCATCAATGCGCGGCAGTGGATACTTGTTCATTATTATCGCCTTGTTCAACTGCCGATAGTCAATACACATTATCATGGACCCTTCCTTCTTTTTTACAAAAAACACCAGCACACCCGAAGGTAAAACACTAGGCCTGATGAAGCTTTTATCTAATAACTCCTGTAACTATTCCTTCAATTCCTTCAACTCTGTTGGAGCCATGTGATACGGTGGAATGGAAATAGGCTGAATGTTGATGCTAAAGCAATGCCAAAATAAATATCCCTATTTGGCGACATGCCCGGTATGTCTGCAAGGAAGGCGTGTGGAAACTCCCTCACCACGGGGACCGAGTCAACCATAGGAGTATCAGCATTGATGTCTCTCAAAAAGGCTAAGTAAGCCAAACACCCTTCTCAACCATTCGTTGATCCATAAAAAGGAAACCACTATACTAGGAATAAGCCCTAAAGACCCTCTCATTCCAACCCCGGCAACCCCGGCATAGCCAATGTCACGGTCTTAGCATGACAATAGAGAATAGAATGGTACAAAAATAGACATTCCACACCCAATATCACATCAAAATACAAAATATTAAGCAATATAATATAAACTCTTGTCTCGTAGCCACCAATAGCGACCAAACAAGAAAGATAGAGACAGCTCACGACAATAGAATACCCAACGGGCGTAGACACATAAACAGAAGTATCCAGAAAATCACAAGACATATCCATAAGAAGCAAAGTAGGATGACACATAAATATAAGTAGAACCCGGATCAAATAAAACTGAAAATCTCTAAGACAAACCGAAATAATACCTGTTATGATTGCACCTGATACAACTGCCTCAACACTGCCACCAAAGCATAACAACGGGCTTGGCCTCCCCCTCTAGGACGACCCCTACCGGCTTGCCCTCCACCTCTATATAGGTGTGCAGGTGGAGTAGTATCTACAACGGGAATCATAGCTTGAGTAACCTATTAAGTTCCACCCATCCGATGTCTGGGATAATGTCTCACAACGTGCCTAGCATCACCACACTTGAAACAACCTCTCTGCGAGTTTAGCTGCTGGTACTAAATCTGCTCGGAAGAGTGGAATAACTGTCGTAGGAACCCCGTGCAAAAGGTGCACTGAAAGATGGTTGTCCAGTATGAGTGCTCTAGGATCTATGACTAGATGGAGCACCACATAAAACCTGAAGTGCAGACTAAACTAGTGGACTAACCTCAGCCATGGCGTACCTTGACCCCAGAGTAGTAGTCACTAAATCCTCCTAAACCATGAGGCTTCTTAGAATCCCTATCCTTCTCATCGATACACTCTAACCTCCTATCAATCTGCACTAGCTGATAAAATGTTTTCTCATTCTCCACCTCCCATGCCATCCCAAATCTGAGGTTGTAGATGAGTTCCTCAATAGACCTAGGACACGCTCTCTATTAGTGGAAACCAAGGGAGCAGCGTGTCGGGATAACTATGTAAACCTCATAGCATAGTTGGATACAACTCGTCCATGCAGGTATGTGGAATACACTCCCTGAAGAAAAGATCTAAAAACTAGGACCGGGTAGGTGGTGATGCGCCAGCTGGCCTACTTACCTCATACATCTTACACCATCTATATGTCATCCCCATCAATTGAAAACCAGTAAAGTTAACTCTGTTAGACTCCACCAAACCCAGAGTATGCAGAATACGATGACACTGATCCAAGAAATCATGTGCATCCTTGGAAGCCCCTCCACTGAACCGGGAGGATGAAGTTGCCGAAACTTCTCCAACCTTTTTTGCCCCTCAACTAACACGACTGGCTTTACCTCAAGTTGAACTGTAACTACTCATTATACTAGCATAACACTCGGTGTCTGATAAGGCATGAGTTGGTTGCTCTGGTGCACGGGCGATAGAAGTATAGGCTCATCTACCATCCTGTGAAGTAGATGGTGCGACTGGAATCAATTTTTTCTTAGATAAACTCCCAAACATATTCATGAAGTATGTTAAGGTCTTCTGAAGCTTCAATGTAGCAATAGGCCCCTCAAGTGTCCAAGCAAACCTACTTGCTCAACATTATCAATCTCATGTTTCCTAACTAGAGATACCAGTGACTCCACAACTGCTGCTCTGGTAGAGGCTTTAGCCACGGTGCGTGCCCCGCCTTGGCCTATACCACAGCACCGACCTCTGGCAACTCTACCAGCGGGTGCTGGTGCCTATTAAGCCAATCTCGTAGAATGTTTTCTCAACATCTATGAGAGAATAAAAGCGTAAGGATCAAACTTGGGATAAAGAAATACTTACGATGAAGAATGAAAGATAGTGAATTTTCCTAACAACCATGTAGCCTCTCGAAGATAATTACAGATGTCACCGTACATATCCGTAAGACTCTACTAGACTTGCTCATGACTCGTAGAACCTATGAGCCTAGGGCTCTGATACCAAATTGTCATGACCCAAATCCCAAACAGGGGTTCGTGAGGGCACATAATTTCCGAGACTAGGTAAGTTAATTACTTAACAAAATTAAATAAACAATACATAATATAATAAGTCAGAATCTAATATAAAAACAAAAATAGAATTACACAAGCCGATATGGCAATACTCAATACAACTTCCCAGAACTAGATAGTATAGATTCATGAACTCTAGTTGAATACTTAAGGATGTCTCAAATACAATGATGTTTGGATATAAAAATAATAGTATCAACGTAAGGATGGGACTCTAAGGGACTGCGACAGTCATGTTGCTCTACCTTGATCCTCGTGACCAATGTATGCACTCAGTCTCTAGGTCCACTGCCCCAATACCTGAATTAACACAAAAATATCAAGAAGTGTAGAATGAGTACACCATATTAGGTACCTAGTAAATATCGAGACTAACCTCGGTGAAGTAGTGACGAGGTTCGAGTCATATGATACTCACTAGTAAAAGAAACACGTGCAATATATAAATAACTTACAGCAAAATATGTTATGAAAAATAATATCATCAATATCGTTAGAGCATGTGATAACAACTAAACGTAGAAGAATCCATCTTTGATAGAAAATCATCAAAATAAGTGGAGGCACATAATAGCATGTCAAATTCAACTAGCAATTCATAAAAATACAAGACAAAGCTTAAATAAGACATGCATATGATCAAAATATCATCTCCGTTTGGTCACATGAACATTTCAAGAGAACCACTCTCAAATCATCACATAACATCATAAATAATGCCACACTTATTTTTCCGCATGTGTAACAACAATAAATGTTATCCTTTTTTTACCACATGAACATATCGCCACCCTTAAATCACCACACGGGAACCCGAGAAAATTCCAAACCCAATTCTCCCCATGTGCATAAAAATAATTACAATCACACAACAAAGTCCTCGTGCCAACACCCAACAATCCACCCAAAATTTCCACATGTGCCATAACCATCACAACGCAATATGCCAAATTTGATCAAAGATACAAGCTCTTAATTTAACAAAAAGGTGCACAAAGACATGATACAAATAAAAATGCAGATGGGCATTCAAAATATAAAGTTTTCCTACGGTTAAACCAATTGTAGATATCATGTTCATGTAGTCACAAATTGATTAAGCATGTTTCATATAAACCAAATCATCAAAGTAACGCATATTAACAGCCTAGAGTCCTAATCTGGCCATAAGCCACGCATAGCACCAGTGTGCATGCTCATCACCTCGTGTATATGTCGTTTCTCACATAGAACATATAAGCAAATATGATCAAATCCTAAGGGGTATTGCCCCCACATAAGGTTGGGCAAGATACTTACCTTAAACGAGTCAACTAAATACTGCAAAAATATCTTTCCTTTAGAAATCACCTCCGCTCGACTCAAATATTGCAAAACATGACTTAATAACGTCAAGCCATGCTAAAGGAATCAATTCCAAATAATAAAGTCTCATTCTTTATCCAAATTACCGAAAATTCAACCGGACCCACACGATTAAAAACCAAGCCAAGGGGTAGATCTTGACTACCCATAACTCCACGAGTCCAACTATGTGATTAGTTTTTAAAATCAAGTTCAAATTGACTCTTAAATCCTCAAATTTTCATTTTTCAAAATGTAGTAAATAAATCCCCTTCCAAATCCCATGATTTAAGTGTAAAAATCCATGAGAAATCGAGATATAATATCAAAATCAAGTGAAAATCACTTACCCAATAGCTTTGTATGAAAATTCTCGTCAAAAATCTCCTCTAACTAAGTCGTGGGCTCAAAATATGATAAAATGGGTCTAAGTCCCAAAATGTTAATCTAATAACCAACAGCATATGTTGTATTTGCGATCAGAAGTTTGAAAATATGACCTCTGCAAATGCGAACATGGACCCACAAATGCAAACCCAGTCTTCCCTAGCATATGTCGCAATTGCGACCCCAACCTTTGCAAATGTGATTCCCCTCTTGTTGACAACTAATTTCGCAAATGCGACACGTTCCTCGCAAATGTGAGGTTTCTCCTAGGAAGCCTACAATCTTAAATGCGAGAAGGCCTCCACAAATGCAGCCCTTCACAAATGAAAGCTAACCCTCACAATTGCAAGGTCTGCAGCACCAGAAAAATTCTAAAGCTCCCAATATCATTCTCAACCTATCTGAAACTCACCCGAGCCCCTTGGGCCCCACACAAAACATTTTCATAAGTACATTAACCTCATATGAACTCGCTTGCAAGCTCAAAACATCAAAATAACATACAAAACCACGAATCAAATATCAAAACACATCATGCAAGATTTGAAACTCAAGGACTTTAATATTCATAACCATGTCTAATTCCTAACAAACCATCTAGGAATGAGACCAAACTTTGAACACAAGTTCTAAATGACAAATGGGCCTATTGGAAGTCCCAGAAATAAAATCCGAACCTCACAGACACAAAGTCAAATCATAGTCAAACATATAAAATTTCTAATCCTTCAAATTGTCAATTTTCGGAAAAAGAGCCAAATCATCTTAGAAACCTCCAAATCCAAATCCGGCATACGCCTAAGTCTAAATTCACCATATAAACCAATTAGAACCAAAATATGAATCTAAGGTCGTTAACGCAACAGTCAAACCTTGATAAACTTTTATAATTTAAGCTTCCAACCATGGAACTAAGTGTTCTAATTCACTCTAAAACCTTCCCGAAACCAAACCAATAATCTCTACAAGTTACATTTAATGCATTCAAAGATAAGTTGGAACCATGAAGAAGTTTTTTCTAGTGTGAAGGCTGGGTGCGCCACACCAACCCTATATGTGGTATAAGGTACACCATGCCTGTTATGATGATTGTCATTTGGCGAAGTTTGTAATGTTACATGCTAACCTTCCCAACCTAGTTTTTCAGCTTAAGTATAAATAGCTCTACTTCGTAATGTTGGTCTATTCTCCACCATTATTTTAGACATAGGAGCTTGGTGTTAAGGAATTTAGGAATAGATCTTCATCTTCTATGTTGGGGTAAGTCATTCTAGATTGGAATTATATTTATAACATGAGTCTAAGAAAAGATCTATCATTTGAACATGAGTTTGAATAAGTAATTTGGTGAGACTTGAACCTAACCCTAGAATCACCTAATTAAGGATTTGAGTGTTCAAAGAGACTTGTTTTGAGATTAAGTAAACATTTGGATTCCTTAAATTATAGTTCACTTAATAATAGAATTAATTTCAGATTTTGACCCATTGACCTGAAGGCCAACTTGGAATTGACTAAGAGTTGATTTTGACATTGAGAAGTTGGAAAATCATGGAAATAATTTTTCTAGACTAATTGATGATAGACTGCCTGCATGGATGTGCGCATTGGTTCATATGCATGGAACGGAGCCCGACTTCGACTCATACACCGACTAGTTATTTAGAGATGTTTCCTTTACCTTATGCTTTTTAATTCTGTGTCATGGGGATATGCCACAACTTAAAGTGTGGATTATTGGGATATTTGTATGTTGTATGTATATGTGTTAGTTTTTGTTGTTTGAGTAGTTAGAGATAGAAAATATTTAAAAAAATAATAAAATTTTAAAATTTTGATTTTTTCCGACGATGGATATCATTCGACAGGTTTCTTGCGAGATTAAAGTCGAAAGAAAAAGACAAAAAAAAATTCTTTTCTAGATAGTGTATTAATCCCCATTAGTTTTTCTTTGTGCCACAGTTCTTTTTCAAGGGTTTTTTTTAACCGGGTGTAGTTAGTTTTTATTTTATAGAGTAGTAGGAATCATTGTGCTATGAGTTGAATTGAAAGCAATGTTTCGTAACTGTATTATGCCTTGAGAATATTGAGTACTTTTTTCTTGGTAGAGAAGGGNTTGGAAGAAAGTTTAGAATAAAACTTCCTTTCGTCTTTGTCATCATAGAGTCTTATGATCCCCGTTTTATGGGAACTGCCATGACCAACGGAACACATTCCATCACCATCAACCTTGTCACTCTCAATTAAACTTATTTTCCTACCTACACCATCACTAATGAAACACATGTCATTGCCTTCTCATCATCATTGTCGCTAATGAGAAGAACAATTAAAGGCACATTCTGCCGGGTACCGTGTCTTAGTTATTATTGGTGGAAGTTCCATTGCATGTCTAATAAAGTCATCAACTCCTTCTACAAAATCCTCCCGCAATCTAAAATTCCAATACATAAACCAAAACTTCAATTCATATCCTAAAGGTTCAACTCATATCCACAAAAGTTTAACTCATACCCTAAAATTTTAATTTATAAACTAAAATTCCAATACATAAACCAAAATTTCAATTCATATCCTAAAGGTTCAACTCATATCTACAAAAGTTCAACTCATATCCTAAAATTTCAATTTATAAACTAAAATTCCAATACACACACCAAAATTTTAATTCATTTCCTAAAGGTTCAACTCATATCCACAAAAGTTCAACTCATATCCTAAAATTTGAATTTATAAACTAAAATTCAAATACATAAACCAAAATTTTAATTTATATCCTAAAGGTTCAACTCATATCCTAAAATTTCAATTTATAAACTAAAGTCCAATACATAAACCAAAATTTCAATTCATATCGTAAAGGTTCAAATCATATCCACAAAAGTTCAACTCATATCCTAAAATTTCAATTTATAAACTAAAATTCCAATACATAAACCAAAATTTCAATTCATATCCTAAAGTTTCAACTCATATCCCCGAAAGTTCAACTCATATCCTAAAATTTCAATTTATAAACTAAAATTCCAATACATAAACCAAAATTTCAATTCATATCCTAAAGTTTCAACTCATATCCACGAAAGTTCAACTCATATCCTAAAATTTCAATTTATTAACTAAAATTCCAATACATAAACCAAAATTTCAATTCATATCCTAAAGGTTCAACTCATATCCACAAAAGTTCAACTCATATCCTAAAATTTCAATTTATAAACTAAAATTCCAATACATAAACCAAAATTTCAATTCATATCCTAAAGGTTCAATTCACATCCTAAAGGTTCAAGTCATATCCTAAAATTTCAATTTATAATCTAAAATTCCATACCCTAAAAGTTCGATTCACAAGAACAAATCATAAACCCTATATTTGAATTAGTAGGGTTTAGGCTTTCTTCTCTTCAAACTATTTCTTCCCCAAATTAGTAGGTAAAACTAAATATTTTAGCTACTA